>JPFM01000084.1:0-43047 GCA_000733375.1 Paramecium sexaurelia | reverse complement strand
AAAAACAAAGTTATCTGGTCTGAACAATTGTCCAAATGGTCCTGCTCTTACTGAGTCCATTGTTCCTATAATTCATATAAATTATTATATACCTGGCTCTAAATCCATAAGGATAGCTCTTGGTACATATCTTCCTCCTGTTGCTTCGTTGTAGTAAACATTAATTCTTTCTAATTGAAGATCAGAATCTCCGTGATATGTTCCTGTTGGGTCAATACCGTGTTCATCTGAAATGACTTCCCAGAATTTGGCACCAATTTGATTACCACATTGTCCTCCTTGAATATGAACGATTTCTCTCATTGTGACGGTTACGAAAAAGGATTTTTTTTTTTATGTTTGAAATTTGAATTTCTTCAAGGCTTTGAATCATAAAATCCACCCCCCGTCCAAAATATCTTATTTAACTACCCAATTAATTAATAACTGATTTTATAGTTATACAAAATAAATATTCAAATTTAAACCTCTTCTTTTTATCATATTTTCCATTTATTTATTCACAATTCTTATATTTTTTTAATCATTCTCCCCTCTACTATTTATTCAATACACTTATTCCATCTCTACTCTCATTTATCTCTTCTACTTCTCATCAAACTCATAAAAACAATTACCACAATCTCTATTTAATCAATTATCATCTAATTATTCACTCTATAAACCCAACATTGAAACCTACCTCTCAATTTAATATATTCTCCTTGAATACACAATTTTTATTTAATATATATAATGTTCATCATATATATTAATAGACACTTCTTTATCTTATTTGACAAAATAAACTACATTAATATTCTCAATCTCATACACAATTAATGAAATAAGGATCAATAGTGTATTGAAGAAAGCTAAGGTGATAAATGCATAATTTATTTGATTCCAATGTATTTTAATTCCAGATTTATATTAATCATCTATCATTGAAGTATGATGATTTTTAGATAAATTCGATGTTTTCCTTATCTTATTTATTCTATGTAAAAAATGTGTAATTGAATTTAGATCTTCATCAAAAATTACACATATATCTTACATTATTGAAATATTGAGACATATTTAGATCAAGTAATATTTTTACTTATTCATTCCATTTTCAAGGAGTTATTGTTATTTACTTCTTGCTTTATGCAAAATTTATATTTTTTAAGTTTATAATTGAGAATACAATTCTATAAAACTTTGATAACTTCAATATATGATTAAGTGCTATAAATATTAGGATAAGAATATAATAATATTAGAATATATAATTTTTTATTCTTGAATATTTATGATAGCATAATCATTTAAATTGTACAATAAGATAAGCTGAATAATAAAAATTATTAATTCATTTTAATGTTACTGATTTTTTTGTTCTAATGAAAAAATTCTCGAATAAAATGACTCTAATCTGTCATACATTTATCTAGAAGCTGATATGTTTCATTTGTTAAATTTTAAATTATCGAATCGTTCTAAAATGTATAAAATTAGATTACCCTAAAATATCTTTTTGATTTAACGATATTTCTCTTTGATTCTTTCTTGAATAATACTCCTCAGCGAAAATCTAATAATAGTAGTAATTTTTTATCAACCTTTTACCTTGCTAAAAACATATATATAGTGATGTTCTTATTTCACTACTTTATTAATCATATTTTGATTATTAGCTTATTTATAAATGAGTATACATTATTGTTCGATAAATTGTTAAGATTACATTATTGATCAGATAAATACTTATTTAATTGTTCAATCTTTTTGATTAGATATTTATTTTTATTTATAGTTTAATAAATTTTTATTCATAAATTCAACTCACTTCAATCCAGATGTTACTAATTCCTTTAATTATAAAATTTTTATTATTATCCCTTTATTTAAATCATGAACTATATATAGTACTCTAACTTTAAGCTCAGTTGCTATAAGTATATCTCAATAATTCTAATCTAAAGAATTAATCTTTGAATAATGTTTATTTAAGAGGACTTAGAGTAGATTTCTATTACAAATCTCAAATTTGCACAAAATAATCATGATCTCTGATTATTAAATTTTTATTATTTGATGCGAATAATATAGAACTTATTGTTTCGCCCTTTCCATACCCAAGAAAAAATAATTAAACATTAATAAAAAAATCCATCACTTTCACAAATTATAATTTCCTAATATCTCAAAATTACAAATTAATTTCTATTTCCACTCTAAACGTAATAATTTTTGCTAATTTTTTATGAGGGTTGATTCTTAAAATGTGAACTATTGATTAACCATCATTGGCATTGTTTTTCCGCAAGATACTAATTAACACATTTTAAATAAATAATATAATTTATTTTTTTGATATAATTTTCATTATTCATTTATGAAAAACTGTAATTATTTCTTCTAATGTGAAATTCATCAATTATGGAAGCCTTTTATTTCCATCCACAAAATTAGTTATATTTCAAATATAGTTCTAAGCTCATATATTTATAGCCAAATACAACTTACTTCTTCTTAAAGAGGAGAATATTATATTTTAGAAGAATATTTTTCATTTGAAATTAATTCCAATTATTAAATTTAAAATGAGTATGATACTCTTTAAAATGGATATTGCTTTATCTAAAATCATTAAATGCTTATTTGTTTTCGATTACATAATAGTATTATATATATATATAAGAAATTCTCTACAATTACATATATTTTTTCATAAATTTATTGTAGCTCATCAAGAAAATACTCAAATAAACCTTTGTTTTTAAGATTTATTTGTTTATAGAGGTCTGTTTTATTAAAATAATGTTTCTGGTTAGCAATAACGAGTATTTTCTTCAAAATTAACTTTTTAAAGTACTTTATAATTCAAATTTTTAAAATAAAAAATTTTTGCCCAATAAGAGAATTTTACAAATTTGTTATCTTTCTAAATGATTTGAATTTTATATCAGAATCTTTTACAATCATACATAAATTAAACATTTAAAAATTATCATTAAAGATGATTTCTTTTCTTTTATATAAATTATTAAGAAAGTTACCATTTATTTTTAAGCCTGCTAATTAAAAATATTTATCCTACTCAAAATCAAAAAAAAATATCTTTTTCTTCTCAGTGTTTCCTGTTGAGTTAAGGTACTTATTTTAGATATTTTATGAATGTTAAATGGTCTCTTCTTTTCTTTGGTTTTTTATCTATTCTTGTAATTATTTCATGGATTTTAGTTTAATTATATGTAAAATACAAATATTTGATCGATTTAATAGAATAATAGTTGAGAATATTGTTAAACTCATATAATATATAAAAAATGATGATTTAACTTCTCATAAGAATTAAGAGCAAATATAAGTTGCAAATCCATTCTTATAATGTAATAGTTATAAAGTTTAAGTAACATAACATCAAAATATACTAATTTGAATAAAAATAAGGCCATTCTGTATTAATCCATTAATTATTATAATAATATGCACAATAGGCAACATCTTTCAATAAAGAACCTTGATGGGCCAAAATTAGATTCAACTCAAGTTCGTCGTAAGAGTTGTGTTTGTGAAGAGTGTGGAGTGACAGCTCCAAAAGAGGATCGTCTACCAAATTAATTATGTGAAATTGCCTATCACAAATAAGAACGATTAGCTGAAGTTTTCCTTAGTAAATTGGATGGGGCAAGAAAATATCTGAGAAATGATCATAAAAAAAGGAATTTTCGAATTTATGCTAAAAATCCACTTTTTATACTACGTTCATAGCCAGATCTAGAGGAAAGTATGCATTTGCCAACATCTCCAACAAAGACTCATACACCAGAAAAGTAACGTTTAAAGACTGAACAGCCTCAGATTGCTTCTTATAAATCATACAAATATGTTCCCACTTCAAATTGCTTTCTGTAAAATATGAAGCAATAGGTTATGCGTTCCAATAAGACAATCAATCGATTGCTCAAAGATAGAAAGGCAATTTCATCATTTCAGTTTTCCACTTCTGACAGACTACCTGTTGCAAAATCTCCGTAAAAAAATAAAAGAAGCTTTACTAAATAATTAAAGCCACTCCCCAAATAGAAAATACTTTAAACTAAATTTGACTGTATGATTAGACAATTTTTTAACTCATCTAAAGCCAAATAATACTGACGAAATGATTATAATTTTTTTGTGTTTATTAAACATTAAACCATGCAAGAGACTGAGCAATCAGAAAAAGATATGATAGGTTCCCTTCTTGATGGTATTATAATTTCTTAATTTTCTAGACGATGAATCATAAGGCTCAGAATTTCGATCTTCTATTACTAAGTCCCAATAACATTCATAATCTGTAAAAATATTGTTTCTAAATAATCTTTTAGCCTATCAAAAGTTTTAAGGATCTAAGAGAAAGTCCAGTTTTAAATGAAGATCCGAAGTACTAATAAAAATATTCGTATAGTTATTAAGAATTTCCCTCAGCTGATCCCAGCAACTTTTATATTACAGTGTAGCCTACATTCAATCTATAACGATAACATTCTTTGAGTCATGAATTCCATTAATATATGCTACCTCAACAACCAATTTATTATCCATGTCAAGACGGCTTTTTCTCATAAAAAAGAACAAAGAAATTACAATTATAAACAGAGAATGACTCTACAATTGTACTATTTATTTAATTAAATAACTATAGTCCTAATAATGTTAAGATCAATATGCTTCTTTGATTATTCAATAATCCTTTATATAAGGAAATGAATACTAAAAAGAAAAAATATTTAAAGCTTTAGTTGATGATTTATTCTTACTATCAAAACATAAATTTGGAAATTATGTCATCCAAAAAATAATTGAAAATAGTAATTAGAATATTAAAACCCTTATATTTGAATAGTTAAACACTCACATTTTAGAAATGTCATATGATAAATTTGGTTGTAGAGTAGTCTAAAAATTATTAGAATTTATAATAAATTAACAAAAAGTTTAACTGATTTCATAACTCAAACCTTACGCTTTAAAATTAATATTTGATTAATGTGGAAACCATGTTATACAAAAAATTATAGATTTAGTTATTGATGCTGAATTCATCATAGAACTTGTTACCAATAATGTAGAAAAAGTTGTTTCTAATCCTTATGGTTGTAGAATAGCATAGAAATGTTTGGAAATGTTCCCTAATGATAAATTATAAGAACTTTATATATCCTTAATTCCTTTATGCGAAAGGTTATCATTTTGCCAATATGGAAATTATATTGTCTAACATATGATAAGTTCAGGACCTCCAAAAGGACTTGAAGTCATAGGAAAATTTATTAAACAAAGAATCATTGAAGTGAGTCAGGATAAGTATGCCAGGTATTTATTTAATTTTAATTTAGTAATGTAGCTCAAAAATACCTTACATTAGCTTAAGATGAAGATATTGCAAGTATATGTAAAATCCTTATGAATCAAACTGTTCCACCTATGTTACTAATCTTAATTAATAATTCATTTGGAAATTACGTTATGTAAAATTTCTATTTAAAATGTAATGATAAATAAAAAGAATAAATTTAAGTTTAAGTCTCTAAATATGAGGAACAATAATTCACTTAATATGGTAACTTATTAAAATAATAATTTAAGGTCGACATTTCTTACAATATTTAGCCAGATTTCATGCTTGTTGATTGTTTATTTTTATTTAATATATAAAATAAATATAATATTTATAATCTGATTAATTAATTTTAAAACAAAGAAACTATTTCAAAATATATTACATTTAGGGGATTATTATGATTGTTGCTCTATTTATTTTTTTGGCGTGTAATTATAAGTTTAGAAGTATTATTAATACTGTTATTTCTCAATTTTCTTTTACTTCTATATGACTTCTTTTTTAATTTCATTTGTATTAATTTTCAATGTTTTATTATCACTATATATTAACCATTTCAACCATTCTTTTTTAAAATCTGATTGGTTCATATTAGTATCCATTTTTGAATATGTCTTTCTAGGTTTTTAATTATGTTATTTCCCATCTAAATAATGAGATAATAATAAATTCAATATGCTCTAAAATAATTTGTTTTTTCGAACAGTCTAACAATCTTTGGATAGTGTAAAAATCTCTCCTATTGGTACATAAAAATATCTAATTGGATGAACAACAAGATCAAGATTTTATTCCTAATCCGATTGTTATAAATTGTAGAGCAAACCTAAGATTTATTTTTCTTCACTTACTCTCAACATATCTGATTTTAATAATGAATAAAGTGTAAAATAAGGTAATTAACAAAACTTATCATTAAAATTATACCCACACCAATGCATAAGAGCAGAATGAAGTGGATCTTCTTAAATGTAAACCTTTAACCATAATTAAGAATTAATAGTCTAAATATCCTCAAAACCTACAGTATGAAATTAATTTGTTGGAAATGTATGATACATAACTCTCTCATTACTTTACTCTTATTTATTAATTATAGCTATTTTAACTAAAACACTTATAAAATTTAATTTTGTATATTAAGGTAAGGATTCATCCATCAAATTGTCTTCAAGATTCATATATTTTAAATTATTTTTTATTGATCCTCTCTCCTATAAATATATTGAAACAATATTTTTATCATTAATATCTATGATTAATCTCCAAGCAAGACTCTATGATGCAAAACATTCAGAAATAACAATAGAATTACTTGCTAGATTGCTAATTTTCATTTCATAAACTAACTTATTAATTTTGCAAGAATTAGAATTTTAGTTATAAAATGAATATTCGTCAAATAATGATTCTGAATAATGAAATTCTTAATCTGTATATATAGAACTTCTCCTTTTTCTTGTTTCTTACAATCTTTGAGGATACACAATAATTTAATTATTCAACAAAGGAATGTTTTATTCAAATTAATAATTTGTAAAATCTTTGTATTTAAATCCACAATTAGATAAATGATCCAACGATAATTATTTTAATAAATCTATTTATTAGCATTACTTTTTTTCAGTTATTAGCCATAATAAATTATCAACTCCCTCAAAATCTGTTTACATTAACGGTTATTGAACTAGAAAATATATTTCTTCTGGAGTCATTAAATCAAATATTTTTTTGTATTTTGTTTACATTTATTGATCTTTAAGTATTGAATCATCTTTTCTATCTCTAATCTGATCTATTATGATTTTGCAATTTAATGAAAAGTATGTTACTGTATAAACATAAACAAATTTAAAAATATAAGAAAGTTAAGAATTCTAATTTCTAAAACCTATAATGTACCAATCCAATACAAATTCATTTATCATCATAGGAATCACAACTCTGCTTATCAATTATTCTATTAATTAATACAATTCTAATTTCTCTGCTAATTTATAAAACTTTATCGACTGTTGGATTCCTACCTCATTCCATTCAGAATCTGTTAGCTTTCCCAAATAAATATATTTATAAACTAAATCAAATAACTATAAGTTATCAACTTATAAATTTAGTTCAAATTATTTAGTTTCTAATAATTCCTTAAAGTAATTTGAAACCTATATTAAAACTGATTTATGTGATTTATATTAATGATCATTCACTATTAAAACTATATCTGAAAATTTATCATTTCTATATAAAGCATTAAAATTGTGATCTTTGTGATCTAAATTATCATATATATTAATTACATCTTATAGATTAACTTAATAAACCCTATTCTATTTCTTTCATTTTCTTTTATGCTCTATTTGATCGTAAATCTATGAAGTCGAAAGGATGAATCGAATTAATTTTCAACTTGCATTTAAATGGGATTTCATTATCTTTTATCTATGCTCCTTCTTTTTATAAGATTTTTTGTGTATTTGACAATTAAAATTCTGATTTCTTTTACTACTTTATTGATTATCTAATAGAATAACGATAAGATGTTTTGTTTTAATGTTCAGGATTGGAAGTTCTTTTCTTAATAATAATAGATTCATCCTACTTTTACGGACTAAAAGACCATTTTTTAGGAGGAGATTCCTATTAAGGTTCTTCAAAATAATATTATTCTTCAGGTTATTGTATTTATAAATTATTTGGATACTATTACAATTATTAATGATATAACATCATTTAATATTGCAATTATTATTACTAATAAAGTTATTATTAATATTATTATTGTAATAATTATTATTATTATTATTCATAATATAATTATTACTATTATTATTGTTAATATTATTATTATTATTAGTATTATTGATATTATTATTATTGATAATCTTAGTTTTAATTAAATAATTATTGCTATTATTATTACTATTATTATTATTAATTATTAAAATAATTTTATTGTAATTATTATGAAAATATATCCTGTTACTCAAAATTTCGATTAGAATGTTATTAAGAATTACCGAAATAAAGTGATTCAACATTATAAGGTTAGAATATTTATTAACTTTATTACAAATTAGTTTAAGGTTTTTCAACTTCACGACATAAATCTTAATAAATATTTTATAGTTGTTTCTGATCTAACATATTAGTGAGATGTTCATTAATAGCAGAATCTTAAGTATTAACTGTTTAATGTCTTATTTCTGAGATTGTAGACTATTCTTTATGAGTTAAGGGTGTATATGGGTTATGACTCTTTTCTAGCATTTGTGATTCAGAACTAATCAAACCATCAATAAGACAAGGGAATTTAGGTGCATTTAAATATTTAGATTCTAAATTTTTTGTATATAAATCCAAATCGTCAGGCTTTGCACTGGATTATTCATATTAGTTTTCTTCAATACGAAACAATTATAAATTTTTAGATTAAGTTTGTGGCACTTTAGGGTGATGTTCTTGTTCAAACCCTGTGAACTTTTATCCTTTAATTTATTCAATTTTATTTTAAAGATTAGACTTTATAGGTTGTAATGGATCTCTAGTGGATAGTAATTATAGTTATTTGAGTATAGGATGTGATGGAGATTAAAATGATCTTTATTCTTTGAGTTAATACTCTCCAATTTATTATTCACAAAAGAATTAAACAATAGGCGCATTTCCAAATTTATGAGATATTAAGGGAAGTATCTAAGTACTTGCATTATCAACAAACAAATCAAATAGCCAAACATTCTAATTTTCTATAGTAATTTATTTTTATTTAGTATCAGCATCTTATAACTCATAATATTGATCTCCGTCTACAAATTAGATTCCAGATAATTAAGTGTGATAATTTAGCCATCCTTATATGTGAATACCTGTATTTTTTTATGTAATTGAATCGACAATCACATATTTAGATTGCAATACAATTAATAATAAATAGAAATTTGTGTTTTCGTAAAGATGAATATAACAATGTGTTAAATGTTGCTAATAAATGACTGGATTGTTTAGTTGTTTATTGAACATCAATTTAAATTTTTATTTGGTAGAATCTGAGAGACGACTATATTAAATTGAAAATGAAGATTTACTTGCGATATCCACTAATAAGTTTAGAATAGTCATTAGTCTTTTATTTCATGATGTGATCTGATAGAAATTAGACATCTGTTCCAAACTAATTGATTACTGATAAGATATCATTTGGATTGATGCATGGAGTTTGCTTGAGTATAATTAATACAATTTGTACTTGCATTTCGCTGTTCTAAGAGATAGATTCGAATAACTAAGCGAGACTAGTATCAAAGTAAAGTGGATTTCCTCTTACACAATTCAAATCCTTAAGCAATTCAACTGCGAATTAATTTAACATATATAAAAAAGTTCAAATTTTATATTGAATTATTTTGATTATACATATTTTTCAAATATTACTTATCTTATAATTGCAATTGTAATTTGAAGTGATTCTTTGTTTAAAATCATCAGATGTAGAAACAGTGATTTCGTCTCTAACAGCAAAGGTTTAATCTTTAGATAAGGAATTGCTCTTCACTTTGTTGGCTAACTCATCAACACTTATTCCCATGGTTTAAGTAATCATTCCTTATCCGTAAACTTAAAGGGAAAGTTTTCCTGAAGTAAAAACTTTATCATAAAATCCAAATAAATCCTATTTAGTAATCATACCAATGTATTGTGCAGCAATTTCCTTTTCTTCAAATGCTAAATCATTATTTTTAATATGTGACCAAGTATTTCTCGCTTTGTCTTTAAGATTCTTTTCAATTTCTTTCAATCCCGAAATCTATAATTATTAAACAATAATATACAGTTGTAGCTTTAAGATCTTCAAATTATTAATCAGTCATTTCTTTTAATTCTCTTCCATAATTAATTAAGAATTCTTCAATATGTTAATTCACTACATAAGGAGGTTTAGCTGTTCCTTACACTAAAATTTGGGCACTATCTAAACAACCAACAGGTTTAAATTTAACACTGACAACATAACCTAATTACAATTATGTACGTAAATAAGCATAAGCAGCATTATGTAAAATTTTATATAATAAATTCATCATAGCTAATTGCTTTTAATCTCTATATCCAATTTAATAATAATTGAGTGTTACTCCATTTGTGTCTAATTAATTTGTTGATTTAGAAACTAAAGAATATACAATTGATTTTCGACTAAGATCTGATACTTAAGTAATATGATTCTAAATTCTGATATGAGAGGTGGATTCATCAAAAATCTTAGGGATTTAATTTTGTAAAGATTGCACTTCATCTCTTAAAATATTTCCTGTAAAATAGGTTGTAAATCTAAAATTCTCTAACATTTCTTTTTAAAATAAATCCAACTCCTCTTTAGTAATTGAATTTATTTCATCTATCATTTAAGAAGGAGTAGGTTAACCTTAAATAATCGTTGGCAATATCACAGTAGTAGCTTAGATGAACAATTTTTATTCAAATGTATTACTTAATTCTGTAATTTAACTTAACTTAACTCTATTTAATAAATCATCATCATTAATTTCTTTTTTAATTTCTCTAAGAACATTCTTGTAAAAGTATTCAAATTTATCACTCCATCCATACATTTCAAGAGACAATCCTTTCATTGATGAATCAAATGATAATTCATAACCAGCTTCGAATGATTGTTAAAGTGATTTGTATAAATTATTTGAAACATAACTATTGAAAATTGTTAACAAGGCTGATTTCTTCAAAGATTTCATATCTATTGCAGTTTCAAAGTTCATTCCTGCATAAACAGTTGGACTGTATGATCTATCTAGTCTCCACCAAGTTTTACCCTCTATATCTTTCTTAATCAATTATGGAAAATGATTATATTATTCATATTCAAATTCATGTTCTTAACATTCCTTCTTTGATGTGAAATAGAAAGGCATTTTATGAGTATTTTCAATAAATATATTCTATCTACTTTTTCTATCATATAAAGTATCAGAATCAACAGATTATATATAAGAAATATGTTATTAATCACAAAGTGATTTAAAGGCCAAATTAACTGGAACATAATGATTAATCTATGGTAAAGTCAAAGGAATATTATCAAGCATCATGAAATCCAAACTGTTTCTCTCTAATGGTTTCACATCATATTATATATGATATAAATCATTAGAATATTAAAGTTCACTTTATGTAATAAAATCAATATCACTAACTGCATTCTATTGTATTAATAAAGTAGATGGTTATTAAAATGCCAAAAATGATGCTTTCAATTCCTCACTTTCTATTTCCTCTTTGATTAATTTATATCCATCATCACCAACCATTATTAACATATTATCAGGGTTCATAAGATCAGCCAAATAATTGTAAATACATTATGGATCATATTTAAAAAAACTAGTTTCTGCATTCAACACATATTTTGGTGGAAATGTATTAAGATTATGTGACAATTTAAAAATATCAATATCTTTTTCTAAAAATTTAAATTAAACATCCGACATAGCTTTCTTTGTCTTATAAGTCTCTTCTAAGAAATCAGTTGGATTCTATTCCTCATCATAAAATTTATGTATTTATTCCTCAAAATATGAAATTATAGCTTATCCAATTAATAAAGCATAATCTTTTTATTATCCAATCAAACTTTCGCTTAATTCTACTTCAATTAAATAGAATTAAAAACAACCATTATTCCCTAAGAATGGTTAAGCATCCATATCAACAATCAAATTCTTACTTACCAAATAATTATACAATCCTCCATCATGTCTTGATCTTACAATTGAATTAATAAATTAAATAGGCTTTGTTTCAAAATATTTAGTACTATCTTCTAATTAATAAAAGTAAATTAAAGTTGTTGCTCTCGTATTTATATGATATTTCACTAATTTTGCTACATCCTTTATTGGCATTCCAAAATGAGCTAATGATGGTTTTGGAATATCTAAATTTGGAATTTTTAAAAATTCACTTTACTCTATAAATTCTCTCATCATTTCAATTGGTTGTGAACTTTTAATAACTAATGCCATTTAATTAGATGAATAATATTATTCATGAAATTTTTTTAAAGCCTCAACAACATGAGGTTTGAGTAATGACTATAAATTTCCTATTGTGAATCTACTCATAGGATGTTTAGGATCTGACATCAAACTCATTAAATGTAATATTTTCCATCCATCTCCTGCTACATTTATCTCATATTCTGAATTCACTGCATTTGCTTCCTTCTAAACCATCTCTTATGATAATAGAGGATCAATAAAAAAATGTGCAAATACATTCAACGCTTCACTTGTTCTACTTGTATCAATTGTAAAATAATAATTTGTTCTAGTTCCTTCTGTATATGCATTTGTGTAACCACCACCTTTTGCCACCAATTATTCAAAATAACTTGTTTCTGGATAACTATGTGAACCTTAAAATAACATATGCTCTAAAAAGTGAGCTAAACCAGGAAATTCATCCGGTTCGTGCCATGATCCTGCATTAACATTCAATGCTGCTTATGTTAATTTGGTTTCTGGATCTCTTATCAATAAAACCTTTAATTTGTTTGGTAATTCCAAGTATTCATATTCTTTCTTATCTACTGATGGCTTCTATATTTCAATATGTTTAGTTTCAGATTAATGTATTTTTTATTTATGCTACTTCTTATTCACACTCATTCTCACTTCTAAAAAACTAGGTTAAGTTAGAGAATTTTGCAATGCTTTTATTTATTATTCTAAGTAGGTTTATTCTTAAATTAATGAAGCCTATTCAAATGATAAATCATTCTGAACTCCCTACAAACCTACAACTTTGAACAAAACTATTCCCATTGTAAGACAAGCACATAATAATACTAGCATTTGGATTAATGTTGTATCTCTCCTTTATTGATGCTATTCTTTTTTCATTTAATATAAATTATAACATTAATAATTTAAAAACGGTATTCATTTTCTAAATGAAATAAACTGCATCTGTTTTATATATTATCTTTCATTTCAAAAGACTCTAAACTTCCTTAATTTTATTTCAGTTATATTATATTTAATTTAAAACATAAATTACTTTATTAATAATAAGTTTAACTATATTTTATGAAAATACTAATATATAATACATATTTCGCATCTCTCTTATTAATAAGATCTAATTAAACACTCCCAATATGTTATTTCGAATAAACATACCATAATTTAATATTTGATTTGTCAACCAACTAATTCATAATCTAAGTAAACATCACCTCACACTTAATCTACGAAACATTCTTTCTTAATATGTATTATTTAAGCATATCAATAAATTTCGAAATATATTATAAACCTTTTTTTTTGATTAATTTAAACAGAAACCTTTTTTTTGTCAAAATCTCTTTCTACCATTTATTAAGCTATAAATCTTTGCATTATCAGTATTTTTTTTGAAGTTCCTTTTCTAATTATATCGAAGCTTCACCAAATTTTAATTAAGTTTTTTTTCTTTAAAATAAATATTTTTTTGAGAGACTTTCAATTTAAGCATTACACCCTAAATTGGTCTAAACTCAAAGAGTTAAAATATTAAAGGGTTATAATCTAGAAGTTTTTCTTTAACGTTTCAAACAAAATATATGAATTAGCTTCTTTTTCATCGTAATAATTATATTTTAAATTTATTAAATAATATTGAATATTATGGATAGGTCAATGACTTTATGATTATGGATGACTTCTTAATTATCTAGATTTAACTGGATGTTTGGCATGATAATCTTCTATTCTTTCTTCAATTTCTTCTCTATAGGATCTAATCAATCCTTAAACTGGCCAAGCAGCGGCATCTCCTAATGCACAAATAGTGTGACCTTCAATTTAGTAAGTTAATTCCTTTGAATGAATAGAAAGAAGAATACTTCTAATTAATCAATTTCAGCAAAATCAGCATTTCCAACCTTCATTCTTTCCAATAAATCCACTAACCATGAAGTACCTTCTCTACAAGGTGTACATTATCCACATGATTCATGTTTATAAAATTTACTTAATCTTAAAATTGCATCAATAATATCAGTAGATTTATCAATAACAATAACAGCAGCAGTACCTAATCCAGATCTGACATCTCTTAATGCATCAAAATCCATAAGAACAGTTTCACATATTTCTTTAGGTAACATTGGAACAGAAGAACCTCCAGGAATTATACATTTAAGATTATCCCATCCTCCTCTAACACCTCCACAATGTCTTTCTATCAACTCTTTAAGTGGAATCGACATTTCTTCTTCAACAGTACAAGGATTGTTCACATGACCAGAAATGCAAAATAACTTAGTTCCTCTATTATTAGGTCTTCCGAATGAAGAAAACCAATTGGCACCTCTTCTTAGAATAGTTGGACAAACTGAAACTGTTTCTACATTAGTGACTGTAGTTGGACAACCCCATAAACCAGCATTAGCAGGGAAAGGTGGCTTAAGTCTTGGTTTTCCTGGTTTACCTTCTAAAGATTCAATTAAACCCTTTAAATATAAATAATTAATTTAATACAGTTTCTTCTCCACAAATGTATGCACCTGCTCCACTATGAACATATACATCAAAATCGTATCCACTACCACAAGCATTCTTTCCCAGAAATCCTTTTTTATAGGCTTCATCAACTGCTTATTGTAATGCATTGGCTTCCACCCAAAACTCTCCTCTACAATAAATATAAGCAGCTCTAGCTCTCATAGCAAATCCTACACATAATGCACCTTCTACTAATTTATGAGGATCATGTCTTAAAATTTCCCTATCTTTGCATGTTCCTGGTTCAGATTCATCTGCATTTATAACCAAATAAGATGGTCTTTAAAATAATAAGATATCTACCTTCCATCTGGATTTACTTTTGGCATGAATGAATATTTTAAACCACTTGGAAATCCTGCTCCTCCTCTTCCTCTTAAACCACTCTTTTTTATCTCATCTATAATCCAATCTTAACCCATAGTCAGAATGTCTTTTGTTCTATGCCAATCTCCCTAAAAAAAATTATGGATTAAATTACTCTTTTTAAAGCTCCTTAAATATAAGGATCTCCATCCCTATAAACATTGGTGAATATTCGATCCTAATCTTTCAAACCACCATGATAGAATTTTGGACCACATGTTAGTCTAAGAAATAGATGAGATTATCTATTTATCATAAATTTTTATATTTATTATAAACAAATGTTATGGGTGTTTCTTCGTGAAAATTACAGATTCCTTTTCAAATAAATATTAATTCTTTGTATTAGAACTAAGCCATTGATTAACTTAAGTATTAAATCTTAGAAAAGGATTAAAATCTTTATAAACTTAATAATAATCAAATAGCTACAGATTCTTATTTTGAGGATGGAATATCTAGGGCAAAACTTTCATTAAATTAAAGATTATGTTTGGGATATAATTAAAATTAAATTATCAAAATTAAAAGATACATAAAGCTGAAGATTAACTAGGAAATTGGAAGGAAAACATGAAAGAGGGTTATAGGAGAATGATTTTATTTAAAGATAATATACAAGAATACTATAATATTGGTGATTTTAAGATTGGTTAATACTAGTATTTAATTTAATTATAATTGATATTATGTTATAGATTAATAATTATTTTATAATTAAGTTATAGTTTATAGATTGTAAATCTACTTTATAAGTCTATGCAGTTTATAATTTAAAATATAAAAGATATATAAATTCAATTAATTAATTTTTATCAAACTATAATTGCTATATACTAACGGAAGACAATTAAAAAGGAACACTAATTATTAGAAGGAGCTTGCTAAATAGTAGATGATTTTCCTAATTAAGCTACTATTATTTATTTATAAAAAAAAATTTTTTTTAAAAATTGAAGGACATTTAACGAAGAATCATGAAAACAAATGATTCTATGGAAAAGGAAAAATAATCAATTTAACAGATTAGGATATATAAAAGTTTATTTTATTGACAAAAGTTTTAATATATTTTTTTTAATTAATTTAAATGCATTTTATCAGCATAAACGAATTATTCATCT
This sequence comes from Paramecium sexaurelia, assembly GCA_000733375.1. Taxonomy (NCBI): domain Eukaryota; phylum Ciliophora; class Oligohymenophorea; order Peniculida; family Parameciidae; genus Paramecium; species Paramecium sexaurelia. The sequence continues at coordinate 26,638 of JPFM01000084.1, read as the reverse complement.
TTTCAATATTATTTTGTTAAAAAGATCAATATCCCTTGAAAGAAATTCTATTTGTGATAAATAAGTATTTTATTTATTTATTCTAATAATCTCCAAAACTTAATCATTTTAAACAACAATATATTAAGTATAAATGTAAATAAGGTAATGAATATTATAAATAACTTATTGTTTTATAAAAATAAATCAATTACATATTTCCATAATAAAATGAACAAAATTATTTCATTTTTTTTTAGCGTAAAAAGTATTTGATATTTCATATTATCCAGGACCTGGAATTTAAGAGTTTTCAGAGCAACTTTATGATCTTTTTTCTCTACCAAAAACAATACTCACCTATGGCTTATTTCGTATCTTATCTGTATCGTATTCTCCTGGACCCTAAGTTTTAATATAATTATTTTACAGGAACAACTAAGTAGTTATGATCATCTCGTTTTGCACGACCAAAAATGACTGTCCTTGTTTCCTTAAAATCTCCTATAGTATATGTTTAAGGTCCTGGACCAATTTTTTCTGATCTTTATTAAAGTTTTTAATAAATGGTGTATTTTGGGGCATTAGTAGGTTTAATTAGATGATAAGAACCTGGACCAGGTAATTAATCGATCTTTTTATCTGATCTTTAACTTCTACCAATTGAATATCCAGCTTAATCTCTGAAAATCTCAACTGAATAATCACCTGGACCAGGTGATATTGATTTCTTAAAAATTCCATCTCTTTTACTTGTTCCAATCTTAAATGATCTAACTCTTTATTGTTTTGAAATTTAATAAGCATCTGGTCCTGGGGTAATAATCTAAATAGTTTATTGTCTTCTAGGTGCCATTTTAATACCAGTATTCACTTTTATTAAGGAAGGAATATTATATTAACCTGGTCCTATAGTATTAAATACATTCCTTTCTGATCGTGATTACTTGCCAACTTTAAATGATGGAGCATGAGACTTAGATGCCGTTTCGTAATCTCCAGGGCCAGGGGATCTTTTTATTTGTTCTTTATATCTTTTTTCGTTTCCAATTTTGAATCCAATTTTTGAAAGTTAAGATTATTCTATTTTGTAGTCTCCTGGTCCTGGTTTATTTATCTATTCTTTGTCTACATTATATTATTTTGCGTGAATTAAGGTTGTTTTATTTGATTCTGGATATTTGGGATTGTATTACCCAGGTCCTGGTATACTTGATTTTATTTGTATATCTTAAGAATTTCTTGCTGTAACTTTTTATTATGCATATTTCTTTTATTTTGCTTCTTATTAAGGATTGCGATTAACAGGTTCTTATGAGGATTGATATGATGAATTAGATAGATCTATATTATGTAAAATAAACAACTTCTCTTTGAATTTCTCTATTATACTGACATTATTATATAGACTTTTTGTTCGATTGTCTAATAAAAATATATAAATTATTAAATTAAATCTTATCCAATAAATATTCTCAAAAGTTTATTCAAACTAATTTTTAATCTTAACTTTCATGGTTTATAATAGAAAATGATATTAAATTTTGAAATTATTGAATATCAATAGACTTTTAAGAAAAAAAAATAACTTTATTAAATAACTATAATAGAATATATTAAAATATAAAAAAAAGTGTTTATAGTGATATTTTTATTGAATAATTGTATTGATCGCATTATCAATAATTTTTATAAGATTTACTCTTTTAAAATATAAATGACAATTAAATTTTTATATTATTTATTATAAAAATTAAAATTATCATTTTTCAAATACTAAAAACTATACTTGGCCTTAATGCTGAGAGTAAACCTAAGATTTAAAAGTCAATTTAAATTTTTGATTTATATTGTGTAAATTTGGCATTTTTCCAACTTTAAATTTATCATCTAATTAACCAGAATATATTGTAATTATGTAAAGATCAAGTATATCTAAAACCTAATGTAAAAATTAGGGTCCAACATCATAGAATATTCTATCTTCTTATTTAATTAAATTTCTAAAGTACTAGGCTGCATCATAGAAGTTTGAAAATTCAGGAACTATTATATTGTGAGTACCAAAGTCTTTAATTTTTTACTCTTAAATATTGGAATTAGATGTTATAAAATTGGTGAAAAAATTCTTTTTAAAAAAAGGATGAGTTTAAATTTAATGTGGCGATAGTTTTTTAGAAATCACAAAATTTTTTCTTTCTAAGAATTCTTGCTTTTTAATTTCTTAAAAGTCTTTTCTCTTTTAATAAAATTCAGGCCACATATTATCATCGAATTGCATGATTTAATTTCCTGTTATAAATTCTGCATCACAAAATGTTTTCGTAAAACTGAACATTTCAAAATCTATAGGAAATTTTGGAGTCTCTTCCACCATTTTAATTATTTCAGTATTGAATTCTTCAAGAGGTGTATCAATTGGTTAATTTGTATGAACTAATGCAGTATAAATATTCTTATGTCTCATTAAAACTTACAATCCACCTATTGTTTCATTTAACAAATTTAAAATCATAATTAAATTATAGTAATATTGTTTTGAATTACTATTTTTCATTTTTATTTATTTTGTTTATTATCCAAATCTTACAAAGCTAGCTGTTACCTTAGTCAAAAATCAATAGATATATTCTTCTTAATTTATGTTTTATGATTGAATTAATTAAGCTAAAGTATCATTTCTTTTTATTAATAATTGATTATTTAGAATGAATATAAACACTGCTTGGATGATTAGTAGTACTCCTTGTTGGGTATCAATTGATGGAAATTATCAAAAAGGAAATATATAGAAATTACTGAACCAAAGAAGTGAAGCAAGAATTATCCTTCAAGATGATAAAATTTGCAATGTTCCTGTAAATTAAATACATAGAGCCAGTAATAGTAAAGCAATTGATTTAACAGAATTACCTTATATTAATGAACCTGAGATTCTTTCTAAAATTAAAAATAACGTTTACCTCGATAGATAAATTCTAATCAAGAAAGTAAATACATCACTATCTGATTACATTTAATACAAAAAATATATTGACGAAAGATTGATAATTAATTAAGTGCCACCTCATATATTCTCCAGTTTGTTTTTCGCATTTATAAATTTAGATTTGGGAAAAAGTTCATAACTTTTTATTACTGGAAATTAAGGATATGGAAAAACATAAATAATAACTGATCTAGTAAGTTTTCTAAATAAGGATTATATTATCTATTATAATTTAATTAAATCTTTAATCACTAATATCGATGGTCATACTCGAGGAGTCATAAATTACAGATTCATTTTTAAATAAAAAAAAATTACAGGTTTTGTAGTTTAATTATATTACATTGATATTTCTGATTATGAAAAAATGTAATTTTTTACAGAAAAATGGGAATAAATAACCAATTTAGACATTTAAAAAGCAATTACAGAAAAAATAATCGAAAATAGTTAATAATATCAAAATTTCGTATAAAATATTATTGATATCATAAATGGATTAACCTCTTTAAATGATAATTTTTTATTGATAAGTATTTTAGATTACCCAGGATAAACAAATCTAATTACTAATTATATTTCAGAATAAATAGAGCAAATATATCTTTAAAATACTTTTAAGAATTGTTAACAATTATTAATTTAAGATTAACTTGGAGAATTATATAATTAAATATAATATGAAGATAATAAAAGTGTTTTAGAAAATCTTGAATAACAAAATGAAATACCAAATAACCTACTAAAACTAAACAATTTAATTTCAAAAGATATATAATTATTATATATTAGATGTATTTAAGACAGATAGGACTTAAAGTAATATAGAATATTTGATTCGATTAAATTTTTTTAATCAAGTTATCCTCATAGAATGACTTATAATGAATTTTATCAAAGATTTCATCATTTGGATGTTTTTAACAGAAAAATAACTTTATAAAAGCATCTTGACAGTAATCAAGATATGAAAGCATTAGTAAGAGAAATATCTAAACGATTAACTTAGTCGAAGGGTCTTTTATTTGGATAGAATTAAGTTTATTTCAAAAAGGATGCATTTGAAAATATTAATAAATTATTATGTTCTCATAACAAGAAAGTAAATTCATTTGCTAAAATAATATAAAAAGCTTATAGAGTAAGATAATTTAAAATAGCAATTTTAACATGTGTAAAGAAAATTAAATCTTTATAAGAGGGTTTAAATTAGGATTAAAATTTATAAAAACAAAATAGAGATAATATTGTAAAATAAGATTAGAGCGAAAACTAATTAATATAATGGGAAAGTTTGATTGAAATTTCAGATCTTGATTCCTATTAATTATTGAATGAAGAATAATTAAAATAGTATAAACATTAAAAAGTGAATATTTTAAAATAATAAAAATAAAATATATTAGATGGAAAACCTTATGATGAAATCTAAGATATAGCATATCAATTATTAAATGAAGAATAAAGAATTTTAAGAGAGAACAATATTTTAAAGAATAAATAATAATAATAATTAAATGAACTTTAAGCTATAGAAAATGAAGTATCTGATTAGGAAGCATTCTCTTTATTAACTTTTGAGTAAAAATTATAATATTTAAATTTGAAAAAGCAAGAGTAAACTTAAGTTGCATTTCATCTATTAGATTTAAATTAACAGCATCATATATAGTAATCAAAAAGATTAAAGAGAATGAAATAATTTTAAGATAAATTTTATACTTAATTAGAACCATTCTTGAGCGATTTAGAAGCATATAAATAATTGACATCAGGATAATAATTTGAATATAAAAGATTAAAGTTAGAAAATAAGAAAAATGTTGCTATATCATTATTAAATGAATAATAATAATTAAGTAGGAGACATTATTTAATTAATTAGAGACCAAGATAAATTTAAAAAAAACAATTTTTAGTTGACGATTATCTTTCTGATTAAGAATCTTTTGTATTATTAGAATCAGATTAAAGAAAAATATACAATTAATAAAAACAAGAAAGATATCCTTTAAAGTTATTATAAAATAAAGTTAGATATGGATATGATATTGATATTTCTGATCCTGAATCTTTTTAATTACTTGAAAATAAAGAAAAATATTTAGAATATAAATAAAAACTTTCTTTATTTAAAGATATATCAGATATTGAAGCATATTTATCTATATCGGATGTGAATGAATATATTAATAAAAAAAAAGAGGGATTAAATGATATTTCAAAGGAACATGCAAATTTAGAGAAATATGAATAATTAAAATAGCAAAGACTCGTAGCCCAAAAAAGATTAGATGAATTAAACATAATAAGACATGATCTCTTAGATTCTAATGCATTTCGTCTGTTGAATGATGATTAATGGAAGATTAGAAAAAATTAATTGATAGAATAAAAAGTTCAGGTTGGAAGAATTAATATGGAATCTTTGGCATTTTAACAATTATCAATAGAGAAGAAAAATTAAAGGAAAATTATAGAATAAAAGAAGATAGGATTGAGTAATATTTTGAATCCAATTTTATTTGAAAATTATTTACATCCAAATTCAAGTGTTGCTTTCAGATTATTATAAAATAAAGAAATAGTATATAATAAAATTTCTTTATCATATTTTTTATTGAAGGATAAAAATATTAGGAACCAATAATTAAGAGAATTAATTATTTATCCCTGGGAAGAGATTAATAGTTTTAAAGAAAAATAAGATCTTTTATAATAAAAATTAATTAAATTTGAAAAAGATAAGTAAGTTTAGAATAAAGATGAATTTTCAGATTATGAAGCTTATCTTCTTTTAGATGAAGATTAATTAAAAGATTATTAAAATAATGCTTATTCATTATTAGATGATGAATAAAAATAAATCCATAGAAGAATTATAAAATCAAAATTAAAATTTGATTCTAGATATTCAGATATTGAATCATTCGAATTACTTAGCGATGATTCTAAATTAAAATATAATGAGATGAAAATTTAAGATCTTTCTGATTATTGTGCGTATGAAGCATTAGAGAATAAAGAATAATATCAAATTGAAAAACAGAAGAAAAGGGATTATTTAAATTAAATAGAAGAAAATGGATTTAAAATTTATTTTGGATAAACTCCTAAAGTATTCTTAATTTAAGAATATGAAATGTTTATAAATTCTTAAAAGCAACTTTAAATTAAAATAAATTAAGAGGAATAAGAGTATATTAGAAAATAAATAGAAGATGAGAAAAGAAAGTAAAGAAAATGTAAATTAAATTAAATATTTATTATTTAAAGTTTAATAGAAAATCCTCATCCATAAAATTTCGTTATTTATGATAAAGTATAATAAAACAAAAAACTACTAGATATAAGGTCTACTATTGATAAAAATTTAAATTTGGAATATGATAGCTAGTTAAAAGAAAAATTATTAAATAAATAATTCAAAGACTATTGCTAACAAGTTATTAATCATTAAGGACAAAATATCGATAAAATTATGAAATGTTAAACTGATAATATTAAGAAACCTTTAACTAAGATATAGAATGAAAAAATAGCCTTAAATGTCTTTAAAAGTATAACTAAGTTTGCTCATATGAAAAGATCAAGTTTAACTACAAAAGAACATCTAGAGAGAATATTGTGTAATTTAATAGGTACAAATGCCTAAATTGAGTTACCTCCCCCTCCTAAGAGTTTATAAAGATCTTAAGCAATTGATATGGATGCATTAAAAAAATCAATGGAAATTGAAACTACAAGTAGAAAATTTAGTGATCATATTTAAATTGAAAATAATTAAGAATTAAGAGAAGAAATATTCCTATAAGTATTTAAATAAATTGAGGGTAATACAAAAGAACATATTTATTATTTATTAAGATTATGTATAGTAATAACACATTGTATTCCATTAACGCATCCACTTCCATTTATTTAGTATTTAGTAGAGTAATTACAAAAACCAGAAAACAAGGTTTTTAAAGAGTAAGAAATTTGTAAGTATGCTAAATAAATAATTAAAAATTTATCTATTGATACAGAGGAATAAATATATAAAGATGAAATAAAAACATAATTTTGCCCAAGAGTTTATTTACCATCAAAAGATGAATTATAATTGATGTTTGAATGCAAATAACCTATAGTTAAATTTATGATTCATAGTGATACTCCAATATGGATAGAATTAGAACATCATTTCAGCGTTTAATAGGTTATTAAATAAGTTTGTAGTTTTATTAATTAATAAAGTAATTGGATGTATTTTGGATTAATGGTTGTTTCATCTATTAATGAGAGGGTTTTCAATACTTCATATTTAGATGACTCTGCAAACTTTTTTGATATTTTAAATAAATTAGAATTTCATGATGAAATTAACAAAAATGTTTATAAGCTTAATAAAAGATTTGAAATTTATTTAAGAATTAGATAGTATTTCTAATTTGAAGAAGATGATTAAGATTTATTAGATTTAATATTTTATTAATTATCTTTTGATGTAAAAAAACATCATTTTAATCTAAAAGAAGATGAACTATTAATATTGTAAGAATTAGAGATTTATATCAGATATGGAGGAAATTAAATAAGTTCTAAATACAATTTGAAAGATAAATCAGCAGCTAAGTAATCTATATACATATATATAGACTTTAATACATAAGAATTATAGAATTAGCAAGTAATAATAGCATTCCAAGTTTTATTAAATGATATAAATATAATTAAATAAAAGAAAAAATATAATTAAGATTTATATATAGAGATTAAGCTTAATTTTAAATAGATTTTAAATAATTTATTTTTTTTTCCAAAATCAATTATGTTTGGAAAAAATGAATATTATTCATCAAATTTTAGAAATAATTATTAAAATACTCTAAAGTATCGAAAAACATAATATTTTGATAAAATTTTGTTAATTCTTTTTCATTCTAAAAATTATTTATTATTTCCAAATAATTTATTATATGTAAACCATGTAATTCATTCATAAACTCAAGAATAAGGAAAAATATTTTGTAATAGGATTAGTTGTTATTTTTTTCATTTAAGCCAAGGATAAAGATATTTAAATTTTAAAGTTTTAGTGTATATTTAAATTAAGTAGATAAAATGGTAAATTATTAATTTAAAGGATCTTAACCTTTTCATTAAAGTTTAGTAAAGAACAGTTATAAATTTTCTTAAAATAAATTCAATAAATTATTTCAAATTTCCCTAAAAAAACAGGTGAATCAATAATATTTATATTAAATTAAGAACTAAAAAGATATTAGTTATGTTCTAAAGATTTTGATTTAAGATATGTATATTTTCCTCAACAAAGCTCTATTTCTTTACCTAGTATCAATTTTAAGAATTTGATAATAATTAATGAAAAATTCTTTGTTTACTTTAACTTAAGTTTGAATCAAAATTTGAAATGCCAATCAGTGATTTCCGATATTAAAGAAAACAATTTTATACACTTAAAAATTTATTGTATAAAAAATATTCCCTCCCTTAAAAATTTTGATTTCTTCTGATTGGTATAAGTGAAATCTATTAAAATTCAGATTATTTGGCTCTAATTTATTTTAAGAGATTAAATCAATTTTTATCAGGTTTTTTGGAGTTAAGGAATTAAAGGGAAAAATTCTTGAGTGCTAGATTATTTCTATAATTTAAGTATTTGATTATTAAGAAGTTCTCTTTTGTAAAAAACTTAATGGATAGTAGATCAAATAAAATCAATTGAAAATTCTTTTCAGTTCCATAATTTATTAATAAAATTAGGATTTATTAATCTTAATATGAAAAGAAGTTGAAAATGTTTTACTTCTTAATCAAGATTTAACTTATCTAAAGTATCAAGTAGGCTAAATTTCAATGTTAAAGATCTAAATACAAATTATCTGATCCTATATACAAGTTTTTTGATTTTTTAGAAAAGCATTTTAAAAAAAATAACTTATGATTACTACTTTTCTCATATTTAGAAAAATTAGCAATTGATAATATTATTGTTTTAGAGTTCAATAATTTTAATATTATTTGATAATTCAAGCATTAAAATTTATTTAAAAGTTTTTGATTAAACAAGTATGTGATAAAATTTTATTGCCATTTTTACAATAAATTATGGGATTTATTAATTTAAATTAACTAAATAAATTTATTTTAAACTCATGCTACATTAAGTTAAAATCTTAGCCTGAAATCTCTCATTTGTTGCCTTCTAAATATCTGAGGAATTGACAAAATTATTTTTCTTTATTTGCAAATTTTTCTTAAAATAAGTACAAAATCTTTGTATTAAAGTATTTTAAGATTAAAAAAAATAATAAATATGTTCATTTTGATATTTTAAATATTTGCAAATGCTTGCTAATCATATCATGATGAATACAATCTATATCCTACTTAAGGAGAAATATTAGAAATGCCATTATAATAGATTTTTGGAGATCAAGTCTTAAAATTTAATTGTTTCAATTGTCCTGAAGGTGTTACAGTAGAAAATGTGATAAATCAAATAGGAGAATATAAAAGCAGTAAATTTATATTCAATTTTAGATTATACATTTGTTTCTGTTTCATTTTAAAAAGATTATTTCGTGGCATTAACAACGAATCACACATTAAATATTTATGCTAAAAAGATGACTGGTTTAGAGTTGGAGAAGATAATAAATATTAATTAAAATTTAACTTGTTTTAATGTAATCTATACAATACAGAATAAGATCCTTTTGGATTGTTATTAAGATCAATAATTATTTCTCTATTATGTTGAAGCATACAATTTAATATAAGTATACAATTCTTAGAGTGTTGTCCCTAAAAGAACAAAATTGAATTCTTTCATAAATTAAACTAATATTTATACTATTTATGAATAGATATTTGAAGCTTATGGGTATTTAACTATTTTTGAGGAAAAAAAGAATTATTCATTTAATAATTTAACTAATTTGAAAGGTAATATTGTTAATTTTTTTGTTTCATCTAAAGGATTATCTAATAATTAAATTTTTGTTTAGTTTCTGAATAAAATTGCTGTTTATATTTTGTCCTCATAAGAAAAACTTAAAACTGTTTATTTTGCACCAATTAAATTTGAAATTTTAAATATGGTTTACTTTTATTCAATAGATACATATTATCAGTTTGATAGATTTATAATGATTACAAAAGACTAAGACATATCTTTTCAAGAAATTCTTTATAGTAATAACTTCTTACAATAATTTTCTTTTATTAATAATGAAATCGACTTTAGTTAAACAGTTTAATTATTTGCTAATAGGTATTTTATTATCACATTTGACGAATAAGTAATAACTATATTTAAAAATGAAAGGGATAATATAATTATGTTAGCTTAACACACTATCTTTAAGAAATTTAACAATATTATCATTTACTTTGATTAATTTACTTCAGAACTTTATTTATTTGATTAAACTATCAATATATATTAACTTTCTTTACCAAAAATTAAATTCTAATCTAATAAGTTAATTGGCAATTTTGTTATTAAGGCAAATAAAATAAATAGTCAATTTGATTTATTTGGTTGTTAAGTTTAGATATCCTTTCAGTAAATTAACACTTAAAATCAGAACATATATCTTATTTATCATAATAAATAATTTACTTATTATAACCTTTTATAATACTAATTTCGTTATCCAATTTTAGAAATTTCGGGACCTCTAATATAATTTAAAAATCATGTAAGTAATTTATCTTTTGGTGAATTTTTGGATGATACTTTATAATAGTTTAAATATTAATTCAAGCAGAAATATCAAATGATCAAGATTTTTGCTATTGATCTAATAAAAGGATGTAAATCCAATCCAATAGGCTGCTGTTTTATAGTTGCAGTTACAAATTAATCTATTGACTTTTATTAAGAAGAATTTATTTTGATATCTTAGTCTATAAATATATAAAATTATACCATAGATAAGAATTAAATTGAAATCAGTTATTTTGCAGAGAATTAATCTTTTTTTTATTAAGTTGGACTTAGTTTAAATTCAACCTACATTTAAATTTTTAATTTTCAGAATAGAATAAAATCACTCTTCATTAATAATAATATCATTCTTTAAACAGAACCATATAGGTAATATTAACTGTTATAAAATGCTGTTGTCTTAATTTTAGTTTCTAATCAATTAGTCATCTATACTTTTGACAACAAAAAAATAATATTACTTAATACTTCAATTTTAACAGACTTATGTAATCGAAACATTTCATTAAATCCAATTAATATTTTTATTAACTAATAGTAATAATCTCGAATCATATATATTAACAATTATGATAGTTTTTTAATAGGGACAATAACTGAACAATATAGTTTTGTATTGTTCTCTTTGACTTTTGTAGATGTATAAATTATAAACCTTTCAGTAATATAGAGTTAATTAATATTGGCTTATTATTGTGAAGATTAATTAAATCTTTGTTTTCAAGTATGGAATGTGATGAATTTGCATAATCCATCATTTCAAAAATATTTGACATCGATACCATCTGGTTATTAAGTTTCATTTTATTCTGATAATATATTTTTATATGTCACGACAGATAATATAATTAAAATATTTAATCCATAAAAATCATAACATTCTAGTTTATATAAGTAAACACTTTATGATGGTTAATATTTTAGCTGTATAGCATACAAAAATATTGCACTCCTTAGTTTTAATTAGTCTCTATATTCATTAACACCAATATAAATAGCAATTTTCAAATCCACAAATATAGAATATGATTACTTTTCTTAGTAAATTTTCAATTTCACATATTATTCGGAACTTAATAATTCATCCTAAATAAATTCAACTAATAATTAATTAATTATTGTTAATAATTATATAGATATTAAATTAAAAGATTAAGCAATTTAAGTTCCTAATAATTAAACTAAATCCATATCAATTTACAGAGATGATCTTGCAACCTACGGCCAAATTGATTACTTCGAAACTGACATAAGGAATGATGTAATTTTAACGAACACAATTCAAAATTTTAGTTTAACAGAATTAACATAATAATATAATTTAATTACTTATGTTAATAATTATTATGTTCTCTTAAATAATTAAAGTATTTTAACTTATCCATCATTCATATCTTACGATTTTGGTCCATTTAGTATTTGTTTAGATTCTGTCTTATACTAAGACACTATTTATGTTTTATGTAAAGATTAAGATGATGATATATTTAAAGTGGTAAGTTTAAATATATTAAATGAGACATATATTGAATAAAGTTTAGTTTTAAGTGGAGTTTAAATTGAAACTAATAATTCTTGGATGAGAATTCAAGATGATTTGATATATATTTGGGATAGAAATAGAATTAGGTTATATTATCTTTATCAAGATCAAAAGGAAGAAGGAACTGAAATTTGTGAATGCACCTAACATAGTTTTTAAGCAATTATATTACAATAAGATCAGAATCGAAAAATTATTGCATATTTCTATTTTAAAGTTTATTCTAAATACTAAATGTCTTATAAAATAGCTCGGATTTCAAAAAATACAACAATTCAATTAGGGAATGAAGCTAATATTGTCTTAGGTGTAAAACCATTTTAAACAGTTGAGTTTGATACAATTCTATATCTCAATTCAAAAATTAAAGAGATTCTGCTCTTAATTTCTAATTAAAGCTTCAATTGCATAATATCAATTTTATGGATCAATAACCCCATCAATGTTCTCATGAGCTAAATGGTATTTTAGAACATAATCTAAACGTCCCCTCCTTTTACTAGATAAGAATTCAATTTAACATAATAACCTTTCTATAGCTCAGATTATTTATTATTCATTTATTCAAATTTGATTGATTCAAGTTAATAAGTTTATTTGATAACGTTGTACAACATTTCTAATCTTCAAAACGCTGAGAAGTCTTCACCTCTCCTTTATGAAGGTGGTTATAATTTTACACTTAATTAAACAAATATCTATTCAACCTCATTTAAAGCAAAGAATTTATAGAAGGGAGAAATACTAATTCTATTAAATAACAATACTATTTGGTAATTAAATGTAAATATATTTTCAATTTATATTAATTTACCATCTGATTTCAAAAACTAGAATTTAAGTCTAAATTTAAGAGCTGTAAACTATAATAAATCTGATGAAGCTACTCTCATTATTTTTTAGACAAAGCAAATCATTTACTAATAATCCTTATATGCTTTAGCTTCCTTAATAGTCATTGTTATTGTTACAGCAATTTTAGTATATTATGAGAAATCAAAAAACTATAATGTAGAATAAGAGTTTGATTATTTAGAAACAGAAATATGATAAATTTATTGTGTATTTCTTTATTTAAAATAATTCTCAAAAATTTTTAGATGATAAATAAATTAAACATTATGTCATATTTTGGATTTAATATTTAAATATATAAACGATCTTACTATATAAGGCTTAAGTTATAAACCTAAAGATGATCAAATTGAAGAGTTGGATGAAAATTGGTTTCATTAAATAAATTACTTACTAAGGTTAATACAACGTAAAGGGCATAAAGTTAGGTATGTTAGATTCAAAATTTTTTTGGAATGGCAGATAGAATACAATTAAATGTTATTTATAACTGTTAATTTAATATTTTAGAGGTGGTGGATTTTATGAAATTGTTAAGGGAAATAAGATTATGGTGCGGATCGAGTGATGGGAGAACTTTACTTAATATACATAAGTAAGTTTTAAATGTGTGTATAATATGACAGGTAGGGAGATTGGTAGATGGGATATTTATACTATGGTAAAGGGAGAGTAAATTTAAGTAATATAAAGTGGTTGTGGCTCTTATGATAATTCTTGGAAGATGGTCAGAACTTTATGAAAATTTTAAAAATCATTCAAAAGTCGCTTAGAATAGCGAACATAATTCTGAAGGAATAACCCCAGGTAGATGGGATATTATGGATGGAGTATAAGGTAGAAAGAATGCTAATAAATGTAAATATGATAACTTAGTTTTATTAGTTGAGGTGACAATTCTTCCAGGATTAAGAATGTAAAATGGGCAGAGTAAAGCCAAGACTTTTTATCAGAAAATCAAGTAACTTTTGTGGGGAATATAATATGGAAGATAGAATATTATATATTTTTAATTAGTAGAGTAAAAATATAGATAAATGTAAATATTATAATCGTAGATTGCCAGCGAAGGCGGATTTTATAATAGTTCTTGTGGTCTTAAGATTGGAAAATGGGCGGAGTTAGATGTGTTGTATTAATAATTTCATCAGATTCATTTAAACCTCCACTATTATGAGATTGAAAATAAAATCGTTGACCTGTATGTTTAAAACTCCATTTAGATCACGATGAAGCCTTTACTTTGCAAATAAATAATGGACGAAAAAAATCATCTGGATACCACAAAATTTGTCAAACAGACTTTTATGTTCGAAAAGCTACAATGATACGTACTCTCTTGCTAGAAAAGACTAGAAGAAATTTGAAAAGTTAATAAAATAGAACTATACACATAAGTTTGTAATACAATATTAAATATTTATAATAATGTAAGGATTAATAGAAAATTATTACTAGTGTCAATCTGTTATTTACCATAAATAGCCCACCTTTGCTGTAATGATGGATTCAAATTTAATTTCTAAAGAAAGACTTTTATGTTTATGATGTATGCAAAATGTAGAAGCAAAGTGTAAGATTATGGGATGGAAGATATTTTGAAGAAAAAATTACATTTCGATCAATATAAAGGTCTTAAATTAATGATAATTTAATTTAAGAGATTCTCTTTTACTATTTTAATAATAATTATATAGTAAAATTGAAGATTTATTTAGGGCATCAATAATGCGGAATTCAAAAGTTTAAATAAAATAATAGATGAGTGGAATAAAAATTATGGTAGGAAAAAAAAAATTATAAAGTAGTTAAATTTTAATAAATTACATTATATTTTAGGTATTCTGACACTAATCCTAATTTGGAAGTAGAATTCAAAAATGAGTTTAAAACCTTAATTCATTTTAAATTCAAAAAATTTAAGAAAAACTAATGCACTTTAAAGATTTTGAAGAGTGCAAAATTAGTTAAACTATCATAAATAAATTAGAAAATTTGACATTGTAAGAATTTCCACCTTAAAATTTCTCATAAAAATCTGAATATTCCCAACTAAACAAACTACTAAAAGCCTTAATTTAATAATTAATCTAAACAAAACTCTCTAGATCAACAACCTTTACAATAACCTCTATTCACCTTCAATAATTAGATGCTCAAATTAAAATTCAATCTAACAGTTTCAATTTGTTAGACTTCCAACAAATTAAATGGATCCAAAATTTGCTAAAACCTCTCCAGAATTATCAAAAAACTAATAACCTAATTTTTTAATGTTTAATACTGAGATAATTAATAAAATCTTTGTTTTGATTTTTGTCTAAAATTTTTGAGTTTACAAAAATAGCTAAACTGAAATTCTCAATTTATAGAATTGTCAATAAGTTATTGAAATATTTCATAAAAGGTTAAAATTTGTATATTTTGAAATAAAATAATGAATTCATTTAAATTTTAATGAATTTTAACAGAGCTATGAAGGTCAAAATAAGTGGCATGTAATAAATCTCATAATGAAGATAAAAGTCTCAGCTATGAATACATTTAATAATGAGCAAAAATATATGTAATAATTTAAGCAATATGAATGATCCATTACTTAGTTATCTCAGATGCATCCAGAAATAAATAGAGGTTTCTTAGAAAAATTAGATAGAGACATTATTTAGATTGCTTTGGCGTCTTTCTCTGAAGTTGAAATTATATTTAGAATGTTGAAGAAGAAAAATTAATAGAAAACAACGAAAGGGTAACAACATAATATTTTGTAATTGATATCTAGCAATTTATGAAAACTTAGCATAAAAAAATGAAAGCAGATAAATGATGATAATTTTTGAATCTAGAATAGAATTTTATTTTTTTAAATATTTAAAATGATATTTATACATTCAAAACAAAGTAAGCAATTTCAACTGTACAATTAGTATACCACTACCAGTATCTCTTGAATAATAATTCATCTTTAAAAATAATCCTCCTACTATCTCTAATGAAGTAGAGGATGAATAAAAATATAATTAATATGGAACTTGAAAATTTGGCTATAAAGCGCAGGCTAGTGAAGGAGATAAAAGAAGATGATTAATCATTGAAGATATCTTTATCCTGAGTATAAAGCATCATAATTCAAAGATATTAGTGAATTTAAAAACTCATCATAATAGGGGAAACAGGTAATAGAAAATCATAGTTCATTAATTTCTTTTGCAATTTTTAAGTTTGAATATATATTAGATTTTTAAATTGTTGTTTTACAAATATAAACTTTGGAAATTAAGCCATTAGTTAAACTACAGAGGTATTTGACTACTATTTGAAAGGTACAGGCGGAAAACCTGGCTTAAGAATAATTAATACCCGGGATTTGGAGATACAAGAGGATAAGAATAAGATGAAATCATTACTTAATTAATTACATAAAAATTTTGAGAGTTAGATTCAGTAACTTTAATTTGTTTGGTGTCGATTTTTAATTTATTTTTGTGGAACATGATTAATTTATTAAAAATAAAAAAATTAAATTACAGTTATTATAATTAATTCGAGTGTTAATAGATTAAGCCTCCCTCAAAATATTTTATGAATCGTTTATTAAAATTATTTGGGAATGATGAAGTAAAAATTTTATGTTCTTATTCACTTTCCCAGATTTGATGATTCTTAAGCGCTAAATGCATTATAATTTTAATGAAGATTAAGATCATTCCACAAGTCCAGTTTCAAAATTTATATCTCAAACAAAAGTACCTTTTTGACTAAAACCCTGCATTTCTATTTATAATCTTTATCAAATAAAACATAATAAATATTATCCCTTAAAAAATCAATGTTTTTGGATGAAATAATTGACTTATATTATCTTTAAAGTATAACTGAGCAATTAATTTAAAAGCCATAAATATTAGAATTTTCTAATTCATTTTTTTTTATTGTATCAGAAGCAGAAGTTGAGTACATCCATAAATCTGACTAATTTTCTACTTGATTATCTAATATTGTAAATTAGATCAATATTTATTTAATTATTTAACAATAAAACTTTCTTTGTTTATATTTCGTAAATAAGAATACTATTCATAATAGACTCATACCTAAATGGAAATCGCAAGGAGAAAAATAAATTGAAATTTTATTAAATAGATAAAAAGTTGAAAAGGAGAAACTTTACTTTAGCATTAACAAACACAGTTGGGATTTTTTTCAATAACTGTTTCCATTCTAAATTACTGGAAAATATTATGCGAATGATTTATTTAGAATGTCAGTTATAATGAGAATTAGAATTCCTCTTTAAAATATAAGTGTTACTTTAACCAAAGTTAATCATAATTATTTAACCATTCCCTTGTTTTTCTTATTATATCTTTAACTTATTTTCAAATTTTTTTATTATCCTTAGGTATTCTTCAAAAAGAGTTTCTATGAGAAATCGATTTATTATTGTTTTTATTTTATTCCTCAATTAATTTCAAATTATTAGGTAATTCTTCATTTTGAATTCTTAAATCTTAATAAAACTTAATCTGAATCATATTTCATCAAATCACTTATCAATTAAAAATAAAGTTAATTTCTTTTTTCAATTTCTATTAATTGATTCCGCAAAACTTATTTTTATTATTATTGATAATCCTGGAATTCTTTCTCAAAATTAATCAAACTTAATTATTTTATTCATGAAAAAATCAATAGCCTTCAATATTTAAAACTAATAGTTTAAACTGAAGAAATATATTTAGCATTGCTCATTGTAATTATTTACTTTATAGTTTATTATTCAATCTATGTATCATAATATACTAATTACTATTTTATCAA
The DNA here is from genome assembly GCA_000733375.1 of Paramecium sexaurelia. NCBI lineage: Eukaryota > Ciliophora > Oligohymenophorea > Peniculida > Parameciidae > Paramecium > Paramecium sexaurelia. The sequence goes on along the minus strand of JPFM01000084.1, from coordinate 8,710 downwards.
TCTTTCTGAATCAAATGAAGAATTCTCCACAAAAGGCTATCTCCGAGATATTCAAAGATTACAAAATCTATCATCAATAATAATAATCATTTTTAAATTTATTAAGTAAGAAAATTTTATAAATAAACTTAAATTATTATCTAATTTTAATTAAAGTTTAACTAGAATAATGTCAGTAGATAATAATTTAAACTTTAGAAACATCATTAATTAGATTAGCAAATAAGCCTAGAGGGAATAATGATGAGGAAACAGTATAATAGAAGAAGTATCCAATCCTTTTGATGATAGATTTAATAGACTACTCATAAGTAAGGATACCATTTTTAAATAAAATTAACTCTTTATAACACTCTAGGATTATGTTTATCTTACTTTTTCTTATCTTCAGATTTTCCTCACGATAATCATTTCTCAGAATTTAGTTCAAGTTGCTATAAATCAATTTGATAATAACTTTGATGGCCAATATCCGAATGTAAAAATGAAATGGTAACTAAAAGATAAATATACAAGGAATTGTAGAGAAAGACAAGAATTGAAATGTAAGCCATAAGCAACTAGAAAAAAAGTTTAATTTTTAACGCTTTATAAAATTCTTCAAATAATAGGGTATTTTGCTGATAGAATTAATTGAGGTTTATGCGATAAGCAAATAGAATTCCTATTTTAGATATAATTATACTGAAAAGCTTGATAAATAAGAATTCTATGCCTACGCATAACAATATCAATGTTTATTTCTAATGAAATTTAAAAATTCAATAGAAGTTTGATTACTTGCTTCCAAATTCTATTTTGAATAAGATAAAAAAAAGAAAAAGGAATCGGTGATGCAGAAGCTAAATTAAATTAATTATATTGTAAAATTACAAAATAATATACTTTAACATTTTCCTTCTAAATTTGAATTACTATGTAGAATTTTTTATGTTTATTTACTTAATTTAAGAAAAGAATTTTGCATTTTGAATATACAGCATAGTGATATAAATGAATCAATTAAGCGATAAACCTCGAGTTCATCTTATATCAACACTTTTTGAGACCTTTAAAAGTGACTTCTAATTGGAAATATTTGTTGATTAAATGAATCTATTTATTTATCATATTAAGGAATAAGATATAAATTAATATTGAATCCTCATTTTTTTTTATTTTTTCTTTATCTCCTACTTCCTAAAATTTCATCTTATCAAATATTTTTAATAATTGTCTTTTTCTTCTTTTCTTTAATTTAATCAAAATTAAATCATAAATTTCTTAATATTCTAATTGAAGATGTTTTTCTATTAAATGTCGATCATTTATAGTTTATTATCCATGTTAAATACATTTTAACCAATATATTGATATATATAATATTAATATTCAAATTACAATCAATTATAACTGTGTTTTTATTTATAAAATTGAAATCAAATATAATATATATTTTTGTTAATCAAAAGAATTCAAATATATTTTTAAAATTAAATTAGTAGCCTTTCAATTAAATTATTTGTCTTAAATTCTAATAAATATTTAAAAAAATCATATTAATACAACCATTACTCTATTTAAGTATCTTTTTTAGCATCAATCGTTGCAATCTAACTTTATTACATCAAAAGATTGATGTACAAGACTAATTTCATATTTTAATTTATAAAATACATCAAACAACATCTCTTTATAAATCTAAATTTGATTCTATAGTTTATAAGTCATTTCAAATTCCAATAAATCGAGTTATCGATATAAATTTGTAATTGTTTAAATTTGCCACACATAAATAAAATATTATTATTTAAATTTATAAATGAAGTTAATTAAAAAGAACGATTACAGATAATAAACAATTAATTTGGATAAATAAACTCTTGAATAAGAATTTGGCTCTTACAACTAATAAAGATAGAAAAATGAGAAAATAAAAATTCAAATCAAGCATTAATAAAATGGAGCAGTTTTGAGAGTGTACATTTTATATACAACTTAAAATGTAGAGTAGAAGGCCGAAACTAGCTTTATAAATCAGAAATTATTAATAACTTGGATCAAATCCACAATCTTTCATGGTAAGGTTAATATGATCAAAACAAAAAGATCATTTTCCTGTTGCATAATGTAATTTAGGATTGTTTTTATTTAATAATTTTAAAATAAAATAAATTTTGGAAAATAAATCAATAAATAAAATTAAATTAACATAAACAATAAGAAAAACATTCAAAAACTTATTTATTTCAATATTGATTAAAAGTGAGTTAGTCATATTATTTCTTTATTCTCTGAATTCCAATGCAAAGTTTATTTAGTGAAATGAATAACTTTAATTGAGAAATCTAAATTTATAGTTACATAATGAATAATTAATAGTCATGCCAAACTTTAACAGAAAATGAATATTTATTTCTCAATTCAAAATTTGAATTTAGAAGAGAAATTTTGAATATTATTATTATTTAAAGTCTGTTGTATAGGGAATAATTAAAGCATAAAATAATGGAGTATAACGGTTAATGTAATTTAAACGTTAAAAAATATATTGAAGAATTCAAGTATTTAAAGATATAAATTAGTAAGTTAATGGATTCTATTAATATTTAATTGCTAAGATTAATAATTAATTCATTGAATTTAAGATGAAAATCAAAAATATGTAGAATAATAATTCGCTTATATATAATAACAAATTATAGAAGAAATATATCTTAATTCTTAAAGTATAAGCGAATATCTTAACTAAAAATAATGAACGATTATATGATAAGAAATCTATTAATTAGCAATTAAAGTAATTAATAATAACGAAAAAATTTCAGAAATGATATAGGCATATAATAAGAGAGAGACAATCAAAAGATCTAATTGTATTATTAAAAACATAAAGCTAAATTATTAATTTTGATTTGGTCAGTCTCTAACAAGTTCCTAAATCTTTATTATTTATTGAATGTTTCCATTATTTAGAAATAATTTAATTCATAATTTATCACTATTATTGAATTTGAAGATGAACTACTAAATCTAATTGTAAAGAATATGAATAAACTTCTCTAGGAATGTAGTAAAGCATATTGCTAGGAGCAATAATTACAAAAATGTTTACAATTACATAAATTAGGAATGGGTTCTAAAAGGACACTTTAAAGATAGCTATAAAAAGTTTATATGAAAAATGTTAAGAAAAAGTTGATATGGATCATATATTAAACAAAGGTTAATTATGGAATTAAATTTATGATGAGCCTTAAGAAATTGAATAATTAGCAGTATCAGATGCTGATATAGTTGAATATATTAGGATAACTTTAAGACATATGGTGTACGATGTAATAATGTATAACGAAAGATTAAAAACAGGATAGCCAAATATTTGTCTAGCTTCTGTACCATAAGCAAGGAAAGCAGAAGATATAAGATATAAAAACTATATAGAAACAAAAGTAGTTGATAATGGTTTAACATCAGGGAAATTTGGTTGGTGTATTTTGTGCAAATAGCCTGCATTTTATTTTGTAAAGAGTACCTGCATATTTAGTTCTTAGAAAGAAAAAACATTTCGAAATGATAGATAATATAAAAATTATGTAGAGTGGATAAGAAAGTAAGAATGATGATTGAAAAATTATATTCAAATATTTATTATCTAAAGCTAGCAATGAAAAAAATATAAAGAAAGAAGTTTGCTTAGATTTATACATTTTATTGTAGAAACATATTCATTCACATTTAATCTACAAACTATGATCAAAGCCTTATAAGTATGATTTGTTTGAATTTTAAATAATAAAAGAACCTCAATCACAATAAAAAAAATTTATAATTACTAATATTTCATGCAAGAGACTTTTTATTAGTTTAACTAGAAATTATTTTTGATAAATTATAAATAAATTACTCTCTGATTAACTAACTGCATTTTTTGATTTTGTACTTTAATTAATTGTTTATCCAAAAATAAAATTAGAAATATTTACTAATCATGATGGTATTATGGAAAGAAAGAATTTAGTTTAAACTTTGTTTGAAAAAGTTGCTGAGATTGCATACGGGGAATAAAATTAATAAGATAATTGTTTTATTAACTAAAGCATAATTTAAAAAAATCTTAAGCAATTTATAAAGATTGTCTAGGAAGAGTAAAATAGAGGAATAACTGATTATAATTCAGAATAAATCGAAGAATAGAATCACAATTAATTAAAGAAAATGTTTAAGAATATAGAGCATTTTGATAATTAATTTATTTAAATATATTAGGGTATGAAAATAGCTATCTTATAAATAATAGATTTTTAGTAGGTTGTAAAAGTTTTTAAAATTAGAAAGAAGATTAGAATATTTAATTAGTTAAGGAATTCTGGATGAGAGTAAGTATAAATATAAATTAATGAATTAGTTAATGGTTAGATTGTTTTATTTTTACATGATAATCCTTTCAATAAGGAGCTATTTTGATAATTCTTTGGCTCAAGTAAAGAGAATCATTAATTATAATCTATAGATTTTAAGGTTATCATATAGTGGATGCTTTAAGGAAATATTTAAATTACTTTACTTTATCAGAGAAGCTTAATAGATAGATGCATGTTAGTTTTTCATAAAAATATTTTAAAGATAATCCTTGACGATGATAATAAGACTAGTGACGATATATATGTTTTTTCATATTTGTTAATAATCTTGTAGACCGATATTTATAATATGTCAGTGAAAAATAAAATGACATTTTAATTGTTCTGTAAATCTTCAAAATTATTTATGGAAAGAGACTTTAGGGAGAGTATTTCAAATCTTGCTTTGATGATATTTTAAAAGAACCATTAGAAATACATTCAAGTATTGAATAATAGTAAAATTGTAAAATTGTAAAATAAGTTGGGCTAATTTAGGGAGAAAATCATTGTAATAATAAATTTATATCATCTTGCCAAGAATCGATTATATAAAATTATATATGGAAGTATTTTCGCCAACTTTGTTTGATAATTTACATGTAATAATTGAAAGGAGAGTAAATATATAAAAAAATTTAAATTGCTATGTAAAAATGCTACATATTCACTTCAATTAATGAGTATGATGCGTATGTGTGATCTATGTTAACAATTTATTTAATAGTTGTGTTAATTGCCCTCTTTGGAAAATGAATAATTGAAATAAAAAAAAAAACTATAAAGCAATATAATGCATCACAGATTTGGCTATAACAATGGGAATGCTTTAAGAATCAATAATTTTAGTCAATGTATCTATAGAAGTTCTAAATAAAGTAATTAGGGGAGATTTGATTAATCTAAAGATTTTTCGATGAAATTGATTAATTATTTTAGTTTCTTTTCTATCGACTAGAACAACATATACTAATGAAAGGAATTGAATTTGTTTTCCTTTAATGTTTTATGTATTTGATTTCAATATCTTAAAGAATGATTGAATTGCTTACTCCTAAATTTATTATTAATTATTTGAGAATAATTGCAAATAAGAGCTAACGATTGCATCCAAAAAGAATAGTATAGATTGTTATCATGTTTCATCAATGATCCTACTGCATTTTAATTCGTATGTCTAAATAATGAAGGGAATGACGAAAGAATGGTTTATTTCTTTATATAAAATTAAAAAAGAAATATGTTAAAATGTCTTATAAAATCCTTATTGATAGAGTTAGCAAAATCATGTAAAAGCTTAAAAGTAATCGATGTTTCGTCTTGTTTTAAATTGAGTGAAACTGGAATTAGAAACTTTTGGATTATAAAAAAATTATTTGAAAGGTTTTAAATGTGCTAGTAATCTATAATCAATCACTAATTATTCATTAGAACCATTATAAAATGTTCCTCTATTATAAAGAATTAATATTTCATTCTGTAGTAATCTAACAAGTAACTTTACAAAATATTTTCTTTTAATTGGATGTAGATTAAAGGAACTATAGGCAGCAAAAGTAAAAAATCTGAAATCAGATATATTATCCGATCTTAAATCACGTTCAAAAGGAGAAATGGAATATTTAGACTTATCTTTCATTCCTACAAAAGATAATAATGATGCAATTAATCTGCATCTAGAATTTCAAGAAAATTTTATTAATCTATATCCACCAAAGATTATTTATGGATGATTTTTCTTATTTAATTAAACCAGATAATTAATATAAATTAGGCATAAATTTTTGTTGTTATAAGAAATATCTCAGTTTAATTTATCTGTTAAATTTAAATGATAAATTTTATGCAATGTTTAATAAATACTCCTATGTTTGCTAATTTAACAATTTAATATGATGATCTACAATGTCTTAGATGATATCTATCAACATTAAATTAAATATGCATTTAAGATTTAGCTAATCAGAATTCAATCTATTTTAATTTTTGGTAAATTTAAATTTAGTAAATCATCTATAATTGATTCATCAATTTATGCAGCTTCGAATAAAACATTTGGAGTCGTAATTTACACCATTAAATCTAAAATATGAAGTTTAAGTCCAATCTAATTTTATCTTTCCATTATAAATTTTGATTTAAAAGTTATTACACTTGCTTTTGTCAAATATTCTTTACTTTATAAAGTACTATTCAATAACATTATTATCATCTTTTAAATCTGCATATGATTATATTAACTCTTCAAGATTGAGGGCAAAATATGCGATTTTGCTTATTTGTTCCATCTTTAACCATGTAAGAATTTTAATTTAAGATTTAATGCTTCTTAAAGATTTTATCCAGATAATATCGAATTTTGCAGTTTCTTAATTCTCTTAAAATACTTATTACCTTTAAATGTCTTATGTCCTCTTGTTCATATGATAATTATAAACAAAATAACCAACCTAAAAAATATTTCTAGAAAACTTTTCATTCTATTCTATTTTTGAATTAACTATTAATCGATTTAATATTCAAATATGGATAATAGTATTTATAAGTCAAATCGTAGATTAACGCCTTTAGATTAAGGTTTAGCTGTACTTAATTACTAAAGTGTCTTCTTAAAAAAACCTGTAGATGGAGCACCTATATCTTCAAGAATCACAACTTCTTTCATTAATTAATAATTAGTAAATGTCTTAATAAGTTGAGTTAATTCAATGAACAACAACCAAGAAAACTACTTTGCTTATTGAAAGTAGGAAAACTAAACACGCTCTATGTTTATATTAACAGTTTCCTTAATCGAGAACTCTTTTTCATTTTTTAATTAAATCAAACTCTTATATTCTAAATTAAACTTGGGCGATCATTATAGTTTTTATTAAATACTTAAATAACTTCTGTTAAAATATCACTTTATTGAGTTCTATATATTTTAAAAATTAATCATCCCTAAACTTAGTAGCCCAACATATTCATTTCGATAATCAACGCAAATTCTTTCCCAATCATCTTTTTGTTTTCTCAAAAGAGTAGATGTCTACATTTCATAGTATTAATTCTCTTTCTTCAAGTATTAAATCTAATATCATTAATCAATACTGGGATTGTTTGACTAATTATTAACACTCTTGCCCTTAAATGTTGTAATAATAGCTTATAATCTTCAATTCTAATTATACTCCTATCCTTTTAAATTTAATAATTTTATTCTCTTGCATTTTCTTCTCACAATTCTTTCTTCAAATTATAGAAAATGCTTTCAATTAATTATCCTAAGTTTTCTAAAATCTTGACTTTAATTTGATTATATTCCTGAATCCCTAATAATTAATCAATATATTAATTCGCTGTGAAGCCTCTAATAACAATTCATACAATAAATCAATTCTGTTTGATTGGTTCTTAAAAACTTTTAGTTTGCCTCTAATTCATTGAACAGAAATTACGAAAACTCAAAGAAAGAATATGTTCCAACCAAAGGATCCCATTTCTTTGTACTTATTCTACTACTTATTATTCCTTTGCCCTCTTACAAAGCACCTATCATTGTTGTTAACTAATCTCTTCTTTATTCATACTTTTACTATATTTCCTTTATTAATTTATCGATGAGCTTATTATTTCGATCATTCTTAAAAAAATAATGGTAGAGGTTATAGATTTTTAGCTAAATAACATTCTGATAAATCTCTAACAAACAATATTTAATCCTTTTTATCATCGCAAATTTATGAATGATCTCTAGACTTCTATCTTTCAACATCTTATTCTACATTTATTTTATATTTCATTTAAGAGAGTAGATCAATTATTTTATCAATGCTGTTATTTCCTTATAATCCACTTAGATTGCTTCTATTACCCTATTAAGAAGTAATACTATAAAAAATAATATATACCAATAATGAATTGTAATTATTATTAAAAATGATAAAAATGGTGATTTCATAAGAAACTGATAAGAAGAAAAAGTAATCATTAAAATCAATTGGAATAACCAAATAAATAATATAGAAAATTGGTCAAGCAGATAATTAGTATTCCTCTTTATATAACAAAACTGATGCATTCAAAAATTCATTCAATTAAATCATCGTATGATATAAGTGATTGATAATAATAGATTAAAACAAATATACGATAAATTGAAAAATTAAATGTGTTGATTGTATAAATCTAAAAAAATAAAATGGTTGTGTAATTAAAAAAGAATCAATAAACAATAATGTAAAATGATTTTAAATTATATAATTGCTCTATAAAAAACGGATGTATATTATTAAATAAAATAGCAAATGAACTAATATATAAAAAATTACGCGATTAAGAATAAT